>CM062344.1:70241752-70284752 GCA_031216105.1 Dalbergia cultrata
TGTTTCATGCTTGCCTGTTGCTTCAATGTTTCCTTAAATAAGCAATGAAATTCTAACCATTGCAGAGTATTGGTAGGCTAGTGAGAGTGTTGCAATTTTGTTGTCCTTGTAGTGGTGGGGTGTAAAAAGTTTGTTCTTTTGTCCTTCTATCACCCAATTTCATTTTTCTCTTTCCTCTATGAGTTGTTCATATCCATATGACCTTCTTTCCCTTTCTGATGAATGAAACGTGGTAGAGGAATTTTGTCACTCAACTCCATATAGACCACGTCACTCTTTCAAGTTTATGCTGCTAGTGAGTGTCTCTCCATAGTTTTGGAGACATTGGTGCTTTGTGTTGTGTTGATGTGAAGATGTACACTAACACATTAAATTTATTCACACATAATTAATTGTCATCATCAAGATTTATATGTTAACATTATTTTGTATAATTAAGTAAAGCTCAACACTCAACGGTGGAGTGAATATACAAAATCTAAAAACCCAAAATAATACACCTATTACTTGGCCATTAGAACATCATACTACATACTCTTGTTGGGATCCTCATTCATGAGGTCATAGAAAATCTCATAGTCCTTAAGAAATATCTAACATATGTGCTAATACCTATGAGGACACCACCACTTTCTTGCGATCTCTTACCTCTGAAACACGACCAATTTGGTTAATCATTGCCCTTTGCTGATTGCTTCGTTGACTTCTACAACTCCCAACTCTTTTTAGAAGAGGATGAGCTATCGCATTGTTTCCAAATCCCCACTTCTGAGCTTGCTACACTATGGTTACGTCTTCGATATGGCCATCAAGACACCCATAGTGCTAAAAGAATACTGCCAACCTCCCACAGAAAAATTTGCTGCATGCACTTTCCATTCCTCAATCTCTTATCTTTCCTTCGCCTTACACACACAATTGACCTCCAATTAGATGACCCGGCAGACACACAACCACATGCTCTAGCATCCGCGTACACCCAATATCATTACATACTCACGCATGAACTAGCCACAAGCACATGCGCGCACCCAATGAAGTGTTGGGTTGGGCTCCCTTCCTATGTGGAGAAAAGCCCAAACCACCCAAGCCCACTTACCTTATGAGAGTAGTCAACTAGAGTAAGAAAAGAGTGATCATTTTGTCACAAAAACTGTAGCCACACATAAAGAGAGAAGAGAGAACTCGGCCTCCACTCCTCCTTCATTCTTTGTCACAAGCAATCACCATAAATCGACGTTTGCGAATTCGTCCACTATTGGATCGAGCTGAAATTTGGACAGAAGGTTCATAATAGGTGGTTCTTCATTTTTAACGGTCAAATTATCTAACAAAGGTCTGGAGTGTGAGATATTGAGCTCGAACTGAGGTTCTATTTTGGTTTGTGGAATCAGCTTTTCTAGTTTAAGCTGTCACCGTAAATTGGTGTTTGTAAACTCGTTCACCGTTGGATTGAGCTGAAATTTGGACAGTAGGTTCCATACAGGTGGTTCTTCATTCTGAACGGTTGGATTGTTGAAATAAGGTCCAAAGGGTGAGAAATTGGTCTCAGATAGAAGCTTAAATTTTTGGGGTATTTCATATTTCCTTGTTCTCAATTTTATGAGTTGGTGATTGGTTGGTTTAGGTTATTATTAGCACAATTTGTGCATTTATTTGAGACTCTATTGTACCTAGTTTGATCATAGTAGAGCTATTTCATTGGTCTGGACAACCCGTGGTTTTTGTCTCTCACATTAAGGGAATTTTCCACGTTAAAAATCTTGGTGCATTATTCCTATTATTGCCCTGGTTTATTTGTGTTGATTGCTGCCATTATTTCACTTGTAGAATTGTTGCTCCTCTTGTTCTTGCAAGTAGGGAATTGTGTGTTTATTTCCCAACATTTGGCATCAGAGCTCGTTCTTGGGCATTATTGATTATAGCTTGCTTGAATGATAGAGGCAAATACAAATAGAATGGTATCATTGAATGGTAGTAACTATCATATATGGAAAGGTAAGATGAAAGATTTGTTGTTTGTTAAAAATTTGCATATGCCTGTGTTTGCTACACAAAAACCAGAGTCAAAAACCGAAGAAGAATGGGAATTTGAGCATCAACAAGTTTGTGGTTTTATTCGGCAATGGGTAGAAGATAATGTTTATAATCACACTGCTAATGAGACTCATGCTAGAACTATGTGGGAAAAGATTGAATCCTTGTATGCTTCCAAGTCTGGGAATAACAAGTTGTATTTGTTGAACATGTTGATGAATCTGAGATACAAAGAAGGGTCTTCTATACCTGATCACTTGAATGAGTTTCAGGGAGTTTTAGATAAGTTCTTAGGCATGGGAATCAAGTTTGAAGATGAGGTTCAGGGACTTTGGTTGCTAAATACTCTACCAGACTCTTGGGAGACATTTCGCATCTCACTTACTAATTCTGCTCGTAATGGTGTATTAACTATGCAACTCGTTAAAGGTGGTGTCTTGAATGAAGAAGTGAGAAGGAAAACTCAAGGTTCTTCATCTCATTCAGAGATGTTGATTACAGAAGATAGGGGGAGAAGTCAGAAGAAAGGCACAAAGAGTAGAGGTAAAAGTAAAAGCAAGTCCAGATCAAGGTACAAAAATATTGAATGTCATTATTGTCATAAAACAGGTCACATCCAAAAGTATTGCTTTCTTTGGAAAAGGGAGAACAAAGGTAAGCAAGAAAAGAAAGAACACAATAATGATCGTGTATCCACTATTACGTTAGATGATCTTCTCATTGTAGCTTATGAGAATATGATTAATGTAGTATCTGATGAGTCTGACTGGGTAATTGATAGTGGTGCCTCAATACAAGTCACACTAAGGAAGGAGTTCTTCACGTCTTACACTTCAAGTGACTATGGAGTGCTAAAGATGGGCAATGATGGATTGGCCAAGGTAATTGGTATGGGAGATGTTTGTTTAGAAACTAATGTTGGAATGAAGTTTCTGTTGAAGGATGTTAAACATGCTCCAGATCTCCGCTTGAACTTGATTTCGGTCAGAAAGCTTGAAGATGAAGGTTATGTTAGCACCTTTGGTAGTAGTCAGTGGAAGCTTACTAAAGGCAACTTGGTAGTGGCTCGAGGAAAGAAGACCTCAAGTTTGTATGTGATGAAATCCACATTTGCAAAAGGCAGTGTGAATGCAGTTGAAAGCAAAGAAGCTTCTGAATTATGCCATAGAAGACTTAGGCACATCAGTGAAAAAGGTCTTAATTGTTTGGCTAAAAAGGATGTACTTTCTAGTTTGAAGAATGCAGAGTTAGAGAAATGTTCTCATTGCATGGCTGAAAAACAGAGAAGATTATCCTTCAAGAAGCATCCTCCTTCAAGGAAATCAGATTTCTTAGAGTTGGTGCACTTTGATGTTTGTGGTCCATTGAAGGCAAAGTCATTTAGTGGTGCTCTTTACTTTGTGACATTCATTGATGATCATTCAAGGAAGCTTTGGGCTTATGCTTTGAAGACCAAGAACCAAGTCTTGGAGAAGTTCAAAGAATTCCAAGTTTTGGTCGAGCGACAAACAGGTAAAAAGCTTAAATGTATTCGTACTGATAATGGTGGTGAATATTGTGGGCCATTTGATGAGTATTGTAAAGAGCAAGGCATTAGGCATGAAAAGACACCTCCTAAAATATCTTAGCTGAATGGTTTGGCAGAGAGGATGAATAGGACATTAATTGAAAGAATTAGGTGTATGCTTACTGAAGCAAAACTGCCTAAGCATTTCTGGGGAGACGCATTACTTACAGCAGTACGTGTGATTAATTTGAGTCCTGCTATTGCTTTAGATAATAATGTTCCAGATAATCTGTGGTTTGGCAAGAATGTCTCTTATAATCACTTGAGAGTGTTTGGGTGCAAAGCGTTTGTTCATGTTCCAAAGGGTGAGAGATCTAAGTTGGATGTGAAGACAAAACAATGCATCTTTATTGGGTATGGTCAGGATGAGCTTGGCCATAGACTCTATGACCCAATTGATAAAAAGCTTGTGAGAAGCCGTGATGTGGTGTTTGTAGAAGACCAAACCATTGAAGATATTGAGAAAGTAGAGAAGACTGAATCCCAGCATAGTAGTGACTTGATCGATGTAGATTCTGTCCAACCACCACATGCACAAGAACTAGCAGAGAATCAGGCCCAGGATCATATGCAAGAAGATAACCATCAAATGGGAGATCATATGGATGCTCCAACTGATGATGTTGTTGATGATCGGCATGAAACACCTACAGATCCGCCCATTGTACTTAGAAGATCTACTAGAAAAATACAACCTTCAACCAGGTATCCTTCTGATGAGTATGTGACCTTGACTGATGGGGAGAACCTGAATGTTATGAGGAGGCTATGGATAGTGACTAGAAGCAAAAATGGGTTGATGCTATGCAAGATGAAATGCAGTCCTTGTATGATAATCAAATATTTAAGCTTGTGAAATTGCCTAATGGTAAGAGAGCTTTGCAAAACAGGTGGATATATAGGTTAAAACATGAAGGAAATTCTTCTTCCCCAAGGTATAAAGCTAGATTGGTGGTTAAAGGCTTTAGGCAGAAAAAGGGGATTGATTATGATGAGATTTTTTCTCCAGTTGTGAAGATGTTATCTATCAGCACCGTTTTGAGTTTGGCTGCAAGTCTTGATTTAGAGGTAAAGCAGATGGATGTAAAAACTGCTTTCCTCCATGGTGATCTTGAGGAGGAAATTTACATGGAGCAGCCTGAAGGTTTTAAAGCTAAAGGAAAAGAAGATTATGTGTGCAAACTCAAGAAGAGTTTATATGGCTTGAAGCAAGCTCCGAGACAATGGTATAAGAAGTTTGAGTCTATAATGGGAGAGCAAGGCTATAAAATGACTACTTCAGATCATTGCGTTTTCATTAAACAGTTTGCTAGTAATAATTTTATTATCCTTTTGTTATATGTTGATGACATGCTTATTATTGGTCAAAATGCTTCTAGAATTGATAGGTTGAAGAAGCAACTTGGGATGCCATTTGCAATGAAGGATCTCAGACCAGCAAAGCAGATTCTTGGTATAAGAATCATCCGGGATAGAAAGGAGAAGAAACTTTGGCTGTCACAAGAGAAATACATTGAAGTCGTGCTGCAAATGTTTCAAATGGAGAGCACTAAAGCTATTAGTACTCCTCTTGTTGCACACTTCAAATTGAGTTGTAAGCAAAGTCCATCAAATGAAGAAAAGAAGAAAGACATGGAGAGAGTTCCATATGCTTCAGCCGTGGGTAGTTTGATGTATGTTATGGTATGCACTAGACCAGACTTAGCTCATGCTGTTGGTAGTGTTAGTCGTTTTCTTTTAAACCCAGGAAGAGAGCATTGGAATGCAGTGAAGTCAATTATGAGATATCTCCGTGGTACTTCTAACTTGAAGTTATGTTTTGGAAATTAGAAACCTTTTATAGTTGGTTACACTGACTCAGACATGGCAGGAGATGTTGACTCTAGAAGGTCTACTTTAGGTTAGTTTGGAGGTGGAGCTGTAGCTTGGCAATCTAAGTTACAAAAATGTGTTGCTTTATCCACTACAGAGGCTGAGTTCATTGCCATTACCGAAGCATGCAAGGAGATGCTTTGGATGAAGAAGTTCTTACAAGAACTTGGTTTTACTCAAGAGAAATATGTGCTATTTTGTGATAGTCAAAGTGCTATACATCTTGGTAAGAACTCAACTTTTCATTCAATGTCCAAATATATTGATGTTAGGTATCATTGGATACGTGATACTTTGAATGTTAAGTTGTTGGAACTTGAAAAGGTTCACATTGATGAGAATGGTTCGGATATGGTGACAAAATCTTTGCCAAGATAGAAGTTTGAAGCTTGTTGTTTGATTGCCGGTTTGGCAGTTACCTCCACATAGTTGTGAGGGGGAGATTTGTTGGGTTGGGCTCCCTTCCTATGTGGAGAAAAGCCCAAACCACCCAAGCCTACTTACCTTATGAGAGTAGTCAGCTAGGGTAAGAAGAGAGTGCTCATTTTGTCACAAAAACCGCAGCTACACATAGAGAGAGAAGAAAGAACTCAGCCTCCACTCCTCCTTCATTTTCTGTCACAAGCAGTCACCGTAAATCGAGCTGAAATTTGGACAGCAATTCATAAAGGTGGTTCTTCATTCTAAACGGTCAGATTATTGAACAAAGATCTGGAGTGTGAGATATTGAGCTCGAACTGAGGTCCTGTTTCGGTTTGCGGAATCAGCTTTTCTAGTTTAAGCTGTCACCGTAAATCGGCATTTGTGAAGTTGTTCACTGTTGGATTGAGCTGAAATTTGGACAGCAGGTTCTAGACAGGTGGTTCTTCATTCTGAATGGTTGGATTGTCGAAATAAGGTCCGGAGGGTGAGAAATTGGTCTCAGAAAGAAGCTCAAATTTTTTGGGTATTTCACATTTTCTTGTTCTCAATTTTATGAGTTGGTGATTGGTTGGTTTAGGTTGTTGTTAGCACGATTTGTGCATTTATTTGAGACTCTATTGTACCTAGTTTGATCATAGTGAAGCTATTTCATTGGTCTGGACAACCCGTGGTTTTTGTCTCTCACATTGAGGGAATTTTCCACGTTAAAAATCTTGGTGCATTATTCCTATTATTGTTCTGGTTTATTTGTGTTGATTTCTGCCATTATTTCGCTGCTAGAATTGTTTCTCCTCTTGTTCTTGCAAGTAAGGAATGGTGTGTTTATTTCCCAACATGAAGCAAATGCTACCCCCACACCCAGAACCAAAAGCTACAAATTCAACATGACAAAACAAAATATTGTAAATAATTTAAATGCTACCAAAAATGGAAAAAGATCACGCTTTATTATATTGCATATTACCTTGCATAGTCAAAATTAGTGTTATAATTATAATTATAGCATCCACAAAAAATATGCAAACAGTAAAGGTAAATTAAAAATAAGGAAGCTAACCTTTGTTAATATTGAGAGAAATAAACATTTTTCAAACACCAAATTCCAACGAAGATTGATTGTAGCATCTCTAATAAATTTGCAGTCTTTTATATATATATATAGTAGTTATTCAATAGATATACCAAATAATATACCTTTTAAACTGATAGTACACTTATTAATAACAATAATGTCAAATCTTTTAACTGATTTTTCTAAGCACACACGTAATAGTTTCTGAGATGATATTACATCTCCCTGCTCACCCCCTTTTTTGAATTTGTGGTATGGGATTGGGTACAGCTCTGTTTAGATAAGCTTAATTTCTATTCAAAGAGAACTTATAATGAAATCCAAATTTCTGAAACAGCTTTTAAAAAAATGGGGTTATTTATAAAAAATAAGCTCGAATTCAATGTCCACTTAGTATGAAGTATGGACTGGGTCTTAATTGAGTGATTATTATTATAATTTTTTTATTGTGATAATTGTGTTTACAGGAATAGGTACCAAAGATTGAGAAAGAAACGCATAGGCTTGCTGGTGAACATGGACCGGAGATATGTTAAGGTGCATAGTTCATCTAGTATTGTGTAGTTTATGTGGTTAGTTTTTGTCTCTGATTTTTCTAAACACACTTAACAGTTCCTGGAATATAGAAAACTCCAAATGATATTTCTTGTAACCTAATAGCAAATCACTTCTCAAACATATGAACAGGATCATTCTTTCCAAACCAAAACATCTACTAACAGAAACGAACCCCATTGATAGGAAATATAGAAAGTTGATTACAAATACTAATTCAGCAACAATGGGAAACTAAAACCATAGTATCTAAATAGCACCATAGATACCAATATCATAGCTCAATTGAGGACATTTCTCTCTTTTCACTTGAACTCTTATTATCTTAGTGCTTGACATGAACATCATGATCAGTATCAATAAGACTTGTTGAATCCCCCAACAACTCATCAAAACAATGTTTTACAGGCATTTGTGATTGAAAGTTGTCTCTGAATCATGTGCTTAATTCTATAATTTTTAAGGACAAAATGAAGGATTAGTTTATATTAAAAAAATGCTCATTAAGAAACTAACTTACCTTGATGTAACTCAATGCATTATGAGCATCAGCATGAGTATCATTAGTAAGACGTACTATTGTTTGGCACATTCATGTGCTTCTCCTGTAAACCAATACTGCCACTTGCTACACTTAATTGCTTTCTTCCTAATCCATAAGACAAATACCATAGTTATCATAACATGAAAAAATTGAAGGAATCGTAACTGATTTTTTCATAAAATGTGCAAATGCTTTGCTTACTTGAGAGGAAGATGATGGTTGGCACCCCTAAATGGGCATTCTTCTTTCTAGAAATAAGTTTAGGCACTTTTCTTCCATTCTTTTCAAAATTGCTTACTGCAAAAGTAGATAAACACATCACATTATACATAGAAGATGTAGTATAGTTGGGTTATCAATGAAAGACAAAACTAATCATTTTAAATGTTAGATAATGGCGTCCAGCTAATAATAGACTGCTAAGTTAAGGAATCTTGTAGGAAAGAGTGTGGCGAAATCATCCAGCAAGAGGAAGTTGAAAGATTTGAATTAAAGGATAAAAAACAAAACAAATTAAGTATAAACAGTCACACACTCACCTCACATGGTGTAACTTGTTGCATGTTGAAGGGAAACTCTCTTTCTTTCTGTGTTTAAAATGGTCCTTCTATTTAATCATGGAAGCTTTCAGTTCCACTGGAAGTCCAAGTTCTCCATGTCTAATTAGTAGCAATGTATTGATAGTTTATCTTTGTAAAGGATTCAAACATGGGGTAAGAGTTTCATTTTATGAAGGAGATTTCACTTTGATTTTTGTTGTGCCATTTGCATAATTTACATTCCACATTTTGCATCCGTCAAGTTGGTCAAATTCGAAAACCCATCAAAATAAATGAATTAGATGAGAGAAAAACCATACATGCTTCATTGCATTGCACTTCTGAACTTGCTAAAACTGATATTCCAGCATACTAGGGGGAATTGCAAATCATTGTCTTGGTGCCACGTATTACTTCATTAGGCTAAATGCACAAATGTAACATTGGTCAATTTCAAACAAAACACTCCTTCAGCAATTAACACACTCCTTTGAAAATTGACTTAAGCTACATTGCAGGTCCAATGGATTGCACATGTGACTTGCTAGGAGCAATAAATACAATGTACAAAAAGGAAAGTAAAGTTTGTATCTCTTGCAGTGATATCTAGAAATTGATTCAAATCCATTCCATTACACTTGATGGAATTGAGTCGAACAAATTGGAGGCAACATCTCGTCACACCTATTTTTGAAAAGGTGATGGAACCACCAACTGGACTCAAAACACAATCTACAACCGGATGATATAATCAATTCTGACATTTTGGAGGCAATCTGAATTCATCATGGGATGACACCTCAGACTTTGGCACTATCAACACTTGTTGGATGATCGGCTTTTAATATATAGTATAGGATTTCACCCTAATCAAATTTCTTTTTGTCAAAAATAACACTTTCTACATCTTCACACAACAAAAAATCTTCACCACTCTCTTTTTTCGAATTTTTTGAGGGGCATATCCATCCAGACTTTAAAAAATGCTTTCAGGTTAGGAGGTGTCACCCACTTTACATTCTTTTTCCTGCAACCAGTTGCACCACAGGAAGTATGCAAACGCACACTCAAAGAACAAACGAAACCCATCTTCATCACGTTTCTCACATAGAGCACATAGGGCATGATCCTGTTGAATAGTCCCAAACTTAAGAAGCCTACCTCTAGTGTCTAATCTATCTACAACTACAAACCATGTGAGAATCTCTACTCTCGGTGGAACCACTCCTTTCCATACGGCTTTATTGAAGCTGTAACTATTAACATTCCCCACTTATTCTTGTACTGCACTGATCGCCATTGAAACAGATTTTGTAGAAAATATACCGTTCCTATCAAATTTCGATATCAGTCTATCATATTTGAATTTCTCTTCAATTTTACCGTGGCAAGCACATTGTGTAATTCTTGCAAAAAGATTCAGTTTTCTACGGTATAATTGTCTCCAGTGGAAATTTCATATCCACTCCAACCAATCCCAAATGCGCAGTCACTGACCATACATTCTTTCTGCTTTGATTAGAAAAAAAGCCTAGGAAAAGAATCCATTAATCTCATATTCAACGCCCAAATATCACTCCAGAAACTAGTTATAACGTATTTTGTTATATTCAATTATATGTTGTCTTTTTATTGTATGTAAAAATAAAATAATTTGCTTATTCCTTTGACAAATATAAAGGAGTTGCAAGTTGCAATAAGCAAACGAGATGTTAGATATGCAACAAACTATGTTATTTACACTACTATATATCAACACATTACATCATTTCAGTCCATATAAATTATAAAGTCATATCACTTCAAAAAATCATCAGCACAATTACATTGTCTTTGTGTGTGTGTGTGTGTCAAAAAAGAGGTATCCATAATAAAACTCAGCAAGTTATACTATGCTAACGAGATGTCAGATTTGTTACGCAGCAGTAAACCTTTTTCATCCCATTTGTTTTACTTATATGAAGAAGTCTAGGCTTGTGCTCTTTTTGGGAAAGTATGTGTAGGCAGCTGTTAATAGAGTTATAACTTATTTTGTTATATTCAATTATTTGGTGAATTCAAGCAAATCATTTTTCTTGTTTTGAGACTATTTAAGATTTCTCAATTCAGGACTTGGGAACAAAAGTCATTATACTCAAAACTCCGTTTTTATTTTCATAATTACACTTTCTATTTTATAACATGATTAATTGAGTTAGCATGTTCTTTTTTTATTCCTGAATTTAATTTTCCCTTTTTCTGGCAAAAATTAATGATGAATACTATTAATAAAGGTTGTCTAAGGAGAATGATCAATTGCATTAAAAAGGATTTAATAAAGAATTATTATGAAGAAGGATCAAATAATTTCAAATTGTGTGGACAATAATATTCTTAAGGACAACAACGTTATTAACACTATTAGTCATTCAAGAGTAACAAATTACCATTCTATGAAAAAAATTAGTAGCCACCGACAAACTTATCTCTAATCTCTACAGGTGGCTAATTCAAAGTAACAAAGCAGGGACTTTCGAACTTTTTTTTTTTATTCATAATAATAACTGAGTTTGATTTTAAATTGTTGAAATTTTTCGCACCTTGCTTTGTTTTTCACCAGTTTTAATTGTTGAAAGTTTTCTCAAGAATGAGGAGGAAGTTACGCGGAAGTAGTGGTACACTGATGCCATTGCCCCACGCTGTACGGGAGAAAGGAAACGCGAACGCGGTTTTGAATAAAACTCTTCTAATAAAATTTGTTACCATTATTTCGTGTCGGTGCTTTTATCGACATTGGAATTAGGTGCGGCGAAAATGTTGCTATAGTAAATTTGAATCTTTATTCTTGTTTCTCCTTGCAGACTTGAATGCTTTTCAAAGGAACTTCTTGTTTTCACACACCTCAGTTTGCTTTTTCTCCGGTCATTTTAAATTTTCGGAACTTTTTTTTCTCAAGAATTACGAGGAAGTTACATGGAAGCAGTGAAATGCTGGAACTGTTGGCCCCCACGGAAGAATAATACTTCAAGTCTTCAACCATTTTAAGCAACACGCGGTCTTTAATCTTTCTTTATTACTTCAATTCTCCACTTGTTTGGTTTTCCAGACCCAACACCACAAAACAAACATTCATTCTCACTCCAAGTAGACGTACTTGTACTCTACTTTTTGCAAAATTTCAGTATCCCAAATCCGTATTGGACACCAATAGCGTACCCATATTTGTGCAACCAAATAAAACTCAACAAGTTATATTATGCTAACGAGATGTCAGATTTGCTACGCAGCACTAAACCTTTTAATCCCATTTGTTTTACTTGTATGAAAATGTCTGGTCTTGTGCTTTTTTTTTTTCTGGTTTTTTGTTTTTGTGGGTTGGTTGAAGCCTGGAATACATATTAGAAGTTGAGGTTTGCCATAGACTTCAAAAAGAACGGAAGTTCCGGAAAGCATGTGTAGTGTAGGTAGCTGTTAATTGGTAACTTATTTTGTTATATTCAACTATTTGGTGAATTCATGCAAATCATTTTCTTGTTTTGAGACTATTTAAGATTTCTCAATTCAGGATTGGGGAACAAAAGTCTTTATACTCAAAATTCCATTTTTATTTTCATATTTACACTTTCAATTTTATACTCGTAAGGAGAACAACGTTATTTACACTATTAGCCATTCAATAGTAACAAATTACCATTCTATGAAAAAATTAGTAGCCACCGACAAACTTTTCTCTAATTTCTACATTTGGCTAATTCAAAGTAACAAAGCAACGGCTTTTGAACTTAATTTTTTTATTATATGATTCATAATAATAATTGGAGAGTGGCTATTACCACTCCTAAATGGCTAATGTCACTCCCACTTTTAATAACATATGTTTGATTTCTCTAAAATACCCTTTTAGATGATTACCACTAATACTAATGATTTTTGTAAAATTTATGTCTTAATAAAAAATTTTAGACAGCTGTCAACTAATAATATTATGTCTTAATAAATTGTATAAGATAAGATACATATTGATTCTTTTAAACATAAAGAGTTATATAATAAAAAAATTATTTAAAAATATATAATAGTACAGTTTGTTGTTATTGATTAATTAATTTTTACTATAGTTTTTTATTTGTTATTTCTATTCTTTAAAAATAAGGTAACTTGATTAATTAAATTAGGCTTTATTATATTTCTTTTGTATAAGTGTTATATACCACGACTTAATAACTATTGTTGTTTTTATTTATTTTTACTTATTATTATTTTAAATATTCACTGCTTTGTTTTATTATTTATGTAATTAACTATTATATGGATTATATATTCTGGTTCCATGCTTCTGAACATGAATATCTTTTGGGTCTAGTATTTTTTCAAAATTGATATAGCTTTTGTATTGTGGAATGGTTTTGCTGCGACTTACTTTTGATTTTTCTTTATGACTCGAAGTTTATGAAAAAAAGATGCTTGATACGTGCTTCGGATGAGCATGATCGATGATGCATCTAATAGCCATGCTTCTCCATGGTTCATTGAAGACTTTAGCCTTACTATCAGCAATACGTGCACTTGTTCATTTTTTCTGGTTTTTTCTTTTTTATGTTTGTTTTTCTTTGGACCTGGCTTGTCATGGTATTCTATATGATTTGTGCAACTCCCCTTCTATGAGTGGTTTGAGCCTCTCTATGTATAAAAAATACTAAATGACTATTTTAACTTACAAAGAAAGGAAAAATGATACTTTAGGAAAATTAACCATTTGTTATTAAAAGTAAGAGTAGTACTAGGTATTTAAGGGTGATAATAGCCCATCCATAGTAACTGAGTTTGATTTGTTATTGTTGAAACTTTTCGCACCATGCTTTGTTTTTCAGCATTTTTAATTGTTGAAACTTTTCTCAAGAATAAGGAAGAACGTTGCCCCACGCCATACGGAAAAACGTAAACGGGAACGCGGTTTTGAGTAAAACTCTTCTAATAAAATTTGTTAGCATTATTTCGTGTTGTTGTCTTTTATCGACATTGGAATTAGGGGCGGTGAAAATGTTGCTATAGTGAATTTGAATCTTTATTTTTCACTTTGTTTGTATATTTCCTTCCTTCCTTGAAATTTCTAGGCAAAAAGAAAACTTATTGAGGCTTAATTTTAATTAATTTCTATGTTTGTGACTCATTATTTTAGTTCGTGACTTCTGCTTTTATCAGTATTGGTGATAAATATTTTAGCACGAAAGAAGAAAAGCTTAGTGATAAAGATGATTCCAAATAACTTCTTCTGATCTGCACTGCAGCTACAAGCCTGGACTACTTCTTACTTCATAAAGTATAACAAATAAGATGAAAAGTTTAAGTGTTGATTAGCATATCTAACATCTCGTTAGCATCTTAGTAAAGGCTATTTAAGGAGAAAGGTGAAGTGCATTAGAATTATCAAAAAGAATTTAATAAAAAAAATTATGGAGAAGGATCAAACAATTTTAAATATTAAACAATAATTTTTTTTTGGTATGAAACAATAATATTTTTAATGATAAAAAAATTACTTAATACTATTTGACCCTCAACATTGAGAAGATTATTCTCTCCAATTTCTATAGTTAGCTTTAAGCGAAGTGAGGAAGTAAGGACTTTTGACCTTAAAATATTTTCATTTAATTAATTTTATATAATAAAAAACCTTCATTAATACTTTCATTTATAGCTTTTAGAATAGGATCGGACTGGTCAACTCGGTCAGAAACCAATTAATAGGCCACCTGGCCGAATGGCAATTGTGGGAATCGAAAATAACATATATTATAAAGTTATTTGAATTATATTATTACATTATATTTTCACATATTTATTTAATTAAATTTGATTTAATCCATTTAAATTAATTATCCACCTATTGAACTAATAACCGAGTACTTTAATTAAGTAGATCACCAGTTTGTTTATGAAAACTATGGTTTTTATCGTACTTGATCTTTTTTAAATAACCTATGTTAATGTTTTTTCATTACAATAACCTATGTTATTAAGTTACTACTACTTTTGTTTTTTCTTGTTTCTCTTTTTCAAAAGTTCTTTTTCACACACCTCAGTTTGCTTTTTGGTCAATCATTTTAAATTGTCGAAACTTTTTTCAAGAATTACGAGGAAGTTACACGGAAGCAGTGGAACACTGGACCTATTGGCCCACACGGAAGAATAATACTTTAAACATTTTTATTAACTCGTCCTTTAGCTTCTTTACTTTGTGGACGTACGTTGACCGACTTTGACTTGCATTCTCACCCAGCCTTTAATCTTTCTTTATTACTTATATAATTCTCTACTTGTTTGGTTCTCTAGACCAACAACACTACACGGCAAACATCCATTCTCTGTTTCTCAACCTAAGTTCCCTACCTGATTTTCATGGCTTTCCAACCTTCCTTTTCCTCCTCCTCGTCCTCCTCCTCCTCTTCCTCTTCCTCCAGCAATGGATTTTCCTATGACGTGTTTCTTAGCTTCAGAGGCACCGATACTCGCCACGGTTTTACTGGATATCTCTATAAAGCTCTCAGTGACAATGGGATCCACACCTTCATTGATGATAAGGAGTTTCAGAGAGGGGAGGAGATCATACCTTCACTTGACAAAATGATTCAAGAGTCCAGGATTGCCATCCCTGTGTTGTCCACCAACTATGCTTCTTCTTCTTTTTGCTTGGATGAACTTGTCAACATCATGAAGTGCTCTAAGGCAAATGGTGATCGGTTGGTTCTGCCTGTTTTCTATAACGTGGATCCTTCTGACGTGCGACATCAAAAGGGTAGCTATGGAGAAGCAATGGCTAAGCATGAGGAGAGGTTCAAGGATGATATGCAGAAAGTGCACAAATGGAGGATGGCTTTGCGTCAAGTGGCTAATTTGTCCGGCTTTCATTATAGGTACCTATTTTTGTTTCTTTAACTGCTTTTGATTTTATTTTTCTAATATTACAATTTTGAATTGTAATAAGCATGTATCAAAACATGAATATATATACATATATACGGTGTATTAGTTTGACCTCACACATTTAACTTACCCTACTGGGCAGGGACGATGGATATGAGCACAAGTTTATTGAGAAGATTGTGAAAGATATCTCAAGAGAGATTAAGCATGTTGTTTTGCCTGTTGCCGAATACCTAGTTGGATTGGAGTCCCGGGTGTCAAAAGTAATTTCGCTTTTGGATGTTGGGTCTAATGATGGAGTCCACATAATAGGGATCCATGGAATTGGAGGAATAGGAAAAACAACACTTGCTTTGGCAGTATATAATCAGATTGCCAATCATTTTGAAGGTACATGTTTCCTTGAACACGTGAGAAAAAATAAGTTGGAGCATCTTCTGTGTACCTCTCTTTCTGAGTTATTAGGAGAGAATAAGTTATTAGGTGTTCAGCAAGCAATTTCAATAATACAGCATAGACACCAAAAAAAAAAAATACTTTTGATTCTAGATGATGTTGACAAACGGGTGCAATTACAGGCTATTGTTGGAAACCTTAGTTGTTTTGGTCCTAGCAGCAGAATAATCATTACAACAAGGGACAAACATTTGCTAGCATGTCTTGGGGTTAAAAGAAAATATGAGTTAGAGGGTTTAGATTACGCACAAGCTCTTGATTTGCTTAACTGGAAAGCTTTTGGGACTAACAATGTCAATCCAATTTATAGGGACGTTTTAAATCGCACAGTCACTTATTGTTGTGGGCTTCCATTAGCTTTGGAAGTACTAGGTTCCAACTTGTTTGGAAAAAATATAAAAGAATGGGAATCTGCATTAGATAGATATGAAAAAATTCCTAGTAATGAGATCCATGAGATACTGAGAATAAGCTTCGATGCTTTGGAGGAAGATGTGAAGAGTGTTTTTCTTGACATTGCTTGTTGTTTCGAAGGATATGAATTACCAGAGTTTGAAGAAATACTTTGTAGCCATTATGGGAGCTGCATGAAATATCATCTTAGAGTGTTGGTTGAAAAATCTCTTATTAAGATCTCTTCTGATGGTATGGTGATATTACATGACCTAATAAAAGGCATGGGTAGAGAAATTGTCCGACAAGAATCATTGATAAGTCCTGGAGAGCGCAGTAGGTTATGGTTCCATGAAGATATTGTTCAAGTGTTAGAGGACAACGAAGTAAGATTAATCTGATTTTTCTTTTCTTTTTGTTTTTTATCATTATCTTTAACTTATCTCTTTCGACTATTATATGTTCTGACAAGTCAATTATTCATTGGTTTCCGATCTCTTATCGGTAGTATTAATTCATGGGTATTTTTTTTTTCCCTTTATAACATGTAAATTTCTTTAAATAGTGTTGAAGTCCTTACATGTATACATGTATTGTAGTTAACTTATATCTTTTATTTTCTTTCAATGAAAGGGATCTGCTGAAATTGAAATCATTCATCTTGATACGCACTATGGAAAAGAGCAAAAAGTAGAATGGGACGGAAAGGCCTTCAAAAAGATGAAAAACCTCAAAACACTTGTTATCAGAAATTGTCATTTCTCCGAAGGTCCCAAACACCTTCCAAAAAGTTTAAGAATACTAGAATGGGAGTATTATCCTTCACAATCTCTACCATGTGATTTCCATCCAAGGAAACTTTCCATCTTGAAGTTACCAGGCAATTGCCTTACGTCAGTCGAATTGGCTGTCTTATTCAAGGCAAGTGTTTTTCATTTCTCTAATCTTGTGTTTAAAGTAAATTAACTTTAAGGCTATTCATTTGGTTCTTGTTTCTTTGTTTCCCCCTTTTTTTTTTTCCTCTTTTGCAGAAGTTTGTGAATCTGAAAGTTTTGGATCTGACATACAGTGAATGTTTAATAGAGATACCTGATGTATCCGGTCTTCCAAATTTAGAAGAATTGGACTTTTTCGGTTGTAAGAATTTAACTACAATTCACAGTTCGGTTGGGTTCCTGGACAAACTTAGAAGATTGAGTGTGGCGAATTGCTTTGAGCTTAGGACTTTTCCACCCATCAAGTTGACCTCTCTTGTAGAACTGGATCTTTTGGAGTGTATTAGTCTTGAGAACTTTCCAGAAGTAAAAGGAAAGATGGAAAATATAACAGAAATTGAGTTATATGGCACTCTAATAAAAGAATTGCCATTTTCATTTCGAAATCTTACTCGGTTGCGACGATTACATGTGGTGGGTGATGAATTGGTAAGTTTCAGGATGCCAAGTAGCTTAGTCATGATGCCAGAACTGGTTGAGATTGATGCAGCGGGATTAGGTGGGTGGCTATCACCAAAACAGGAGGAGGGTGAAGAAACAGTGAGCTCAACGGTGTCTTCAAATGTGGAACGTCTTTCTCTCCGCAGTTGCAACGTGTTAGATGATTTTTTTCCAACGGGTCTTAAATGGTTTGCTAATGTGAAAGAATTATGCCTAGCTGGCAATAATTTCAGAGTTATTTCTGCAAGCATCAAAGAATGTCGCTTTCTAAGGAAGCTTACTGTGGACCATTGCCAGCATCTACGAGAAATTAGAGGGCTTCCACCAAACTTGGAACAATTCTCAGCAAGAAACTGCAAATCCTTGACTTCCTCATGTACAAGCATGCTACTGAGTCAGGTCTTTCCCATTTTTATTTTTTTTTTCATGTACTTGACTTGATAATTGATATTCATGTTGACTCATACTCTACTTAATATGGCTTACAGGAACTGCTTGAAGCTGGAAACACTAGCTTTATCATGCCCGTAGAAAGGATTCCAGAGTGGTTTGAGCACCGCAGCGGAGGACCATCAATTTCTTTCTGGTTTCGTAACAAGTTCCCTGCCTTAGCTCTTTGGGTTGTTGTTGGTCGACAGAGCAACTTCCTTGGCTTATTAGATCGTTGGGCTGTTGTTGGGAGCATGAACCCTCAGAGTCTGACAGTTTGGCCCTTTGTGATCATAAATGGCAAAAAACGTTTCATTGACGCTGGAGAGGGACAAGATTGCAGCACTACCATAATGGACCATATTTTTGCTTGTGATCTGCAGAAGACAAAATTCAAAGATAATTTGGATGAAGCGCTTTTAGAAAATCAATGGAACCATGCTGAGGTTTCATATACAACAGCATGTGCCCGTTGGATTGACGATTGCAATGAGGTCCGACCTTTGAAGTTTGCAAAAGAATGCGGAATCCGTGTATTAACAAGTAACATGGAGGATATTCGATTCACTGATCCTTATAAAAGGAGAAAATTGGATGATGGTCTGAGCAGTCCAGAATCATAAAAGGCATAGAGATTCATGGACATGGGAGTTTATGAAACACAATTTGTGCAGCAGCAACGATGTATGTGTTTGTTCTCATTGTTGCATTTTATTAATATTGTTTTATTTCAAAGTTAAAATTTATTTTTAGTTTGTTTAAATATTATTAATATATGGCTTGCCACGTTTCTTTTATTTGATTTCCCTGTTTTAAGCGTTGAAGCAATGTACCCATGCCGCTTAGTGGACTTAGTTTGTTAACGTTGAAGCACAATGTTGATTCCTAATGTTTAGCCTTTTCATTCTCGATTTTATTTTAAAAAATATCTCATCCGTTTGATAGAGAGACTTACACAGCCTATTGTTCTTCATCCACTATTGTTCTTCATCCACTCAAAAAGAGACTGAGGCAGTTCTAGTGGTCAATGTACACAAAATATTTTCTTCTCTCATTCATTCACTAGTTCAAGTGTTAGTGATAAGTGGCTGTTGTATCTTGGAGAGTATTAGCCGTGAAGATTATCTGCACCGGCCTTTAAGCTCGTGGTGGCAAAATACTCTTAAATCCAATGCCTAGTACGTCTCAGCCATTGATAACAATAAGTCATCTCTTTTATTCTTTATTATTCTTTATTTATTTGATTCTTCGTTTTTGTATTCTTGTACTGAATTGATTTATTATTTAAAATTAATTGTTGTTTCTATTTTTTCTATCTATTGATAAAGTGTTATTTCAGGTCAATTTTACCAACAATGTATGGGGTAACTGGGCACATAGTGGTTTTTGTTGCTTCCTGCTCCAGTAATGCAATCTTTTGATGATAATCTGAATTGGAATTCAAGTTGAATGGTATATCGACACTAATAAGGGGCACGACTAGTACTGTTCAAGGTAAATTCTCCTGTTTTGTGTTTTGAGTGCTACTAATTTTAATTGCTCCATTTATTTCGATCTTCTGCATAATTGGAACAAATGACAAGGAGCACCCGGACTAGGTGGTGCATGATTAATCTTTTTCATGAAGAAAATAAAAAGGAATTCAGTTTGTTTGTTTCATTAGGATCAAAAAATAAATTTGATTGCATTACAGAGATGGAGTACTTGTGTTACTGTTGGACTGCTGCTGTATTCTTATAACTTGAGAAGCCGAGCAAGGCTGTTAAAGTTCTGTGCATATGGTGAAATCTCATAAAAGCAAGGGCATAAAGAAGCTGATGATTTAGTTTTGATTATTCTATTTCAAATATGTCTGCTGATGTACTTAACTTATGCACATTTGGTTCAAGATGTGAAAGTTTCAGTGATTGGCATGAGTAGAGATAGCCTTTCAATTTTAGTACAACTTCAATGATACGTAGATTCTGAATGTAATAGTAGGTACTAAGAATAAAAAGAAAGCAGGACTAAATATTATATGTGTATGTGTGAGATCCCTTTACTTTTCGCTTAAAAGAAATGATTCTTTGGTGATAAGAAACATTAGAAAGTAATCATGATTCATGAATTTTATTTTTATTTATTTATTTATTGCTTTTGTTTTCTATGTTCTTATGAAAGATTTTTCTCTCCTGAATTAGTAAATATCCGACAGTTCAGAACAAGATAATAGTTGTGCAAGGTCGATAACCTTGTTGCTATAGTCTATTTGAATCTTTATTCTTTGCTTTATGTTTATGTTTCCTTCCTTTCTTCAAATTTCTATGCATGAAAGAAAATAAGTTGAGGCTTGATTTTTATGATGCTATGTCTTTGACTCATTGTTTTACAATGTTCGTGACTTTTGCTGTTATCTGTATTTGTCCAGGGTGCCAAAGGAGGGTCACTGTCTTATGGGCTGCATAACTTGTGCATTCATTTTAGACAAATTTTTATTTTAATTTTGCTATTAAAATTTGTGAGTTATATACTTCAGAGAATTAATTTTGCACATGCGTCACATATTTACTTTGTACAAATTAAAACATAAGAAAAAAAATTCACAGCCGATAACTCTTCTAATTTTTATGCGAACTAAGTCTTATAAGACAGGCGTTTTGTCTCATCAATCTATACAATGTTACAGCCAAGCTTTAGCTTTTAGACAAATTGTGTTCTCATTTCTAGACAAAAACCATCAGCACAATTGAACAACATATTTTTGCATGTAAAATAAGTTGATGACTAGTTGAAGAGGTGTCTATTACAAATCTCAAGGAGTTGCAAAGGAGGTAAAAAAGATTAAAGAGAATAACTAAGAAGTGATGAAAAATAAAAATAAAAATAGAATAAAAAATCATCATATTCAATCACACAGTATAAATGTCATGCATAATAATCCTTAAGTTATTAATTAGTCACAGGAGGAAAAAAAATTATTGTATTCAAATACACACAAAAAAAAAAGATAAATATTATCCAGTTTAAAAGTTAGAAATAATTGCCAATTAATTTTTTCCATTGATAAATTTTTCTTTGGCTTTGAGTAGAAGATTAATATAAACTGAACTCAATCAAGTAATTTTATGAAGTATTGATTCTTACGATGATAATTTTTTTAGTTTTTCAAAAAAATTATTTCAAAAGTAATTAACTAAGATCTACCTAGAATGCGATAAATGTTAAAATACTTTTTAAATGATAAATTTGAAATCCACATGGCAGAGTCAACCCAAAGTTCGCATTTTATATATTGGAGTAAATATTTTATTTATTCCTAATATTTTTAATTTGATATCAATATAGTTTTAACAAAATTTTTTACATCAATTTTATCTTAACATTTTTAATTTTGACATCAATTTAGTTCTAATATTTCTTATTCAACATCAATTTATTCATTCATTTAAAGTTAAAATCTAATAAAATAATTAAATTGATGTAAAAAAAATTTCTAGGAACAAGTTGATCTTAAATTAAAAATGTCAGGACTAAATAAAATGTTTATTCTGTGTATTATGTTAGATTAGATTATATTAGAGGATATTCGATTCACTGATCCTCATAAAAGGAGAAAATTAGATGATGGTCTCGGCAGTCCAGAGTCAAAAAGAAGCATAGATTCATGGACATGGGAGTTTCTGAAACACAATTTGGGCAGCACCACCAATGTATGTACGGGTTCGTTCTCATGCATCGGGTACTGGCTACATACTGGTTTTTGTTGCATCCTGCTTCAGCCATGCAGTGATTGGATGATAATGTGAATTAGGATCCAACTTCAATGGTATCAACACTGATAAGGGGCATGAGTCAGGACTAGTGTCTAAGGTAAATTCTCGTGTTTGTGTTATTACTGCTACTATTTTTAACTGTCCCATTTATTTTGATCTTCTGCATAAATGGAAGAAACAACAAGGTGCACCGGGACTAGAGTGCTCGAAAGAGGTGCATGACTAATCTTTTTCTTGAAGAAAACATCATGACACTCAATTTGCTTGTTTCCGTGGTGACGAAAAATAAAAGTTGATTGCATTGCAGAAAGTGAGTGGTTGTTTAATTGTTGGATTGTTGCTGTACACTAATAAAGTGATGAGAAGCTGAACAAGCCAATTAAAATTTTGTGCGTATGGTGAAATCGTAGAGAAGTATGGACGTAGAGAAGTTGATGATTTAATCTTAATTATTCTATTTCAAATAGGTTTGCTGACTTTCTTAACTTTGCTCAATCAGGTCCAAATGTTAAAGTTTTAAGGCATGAAGTAGATATTGCCTTTCGATTTGGTACTTTGATTAACATTTTCAACAAACTGTAGATTCTGAATGTAATACTGGATATTAGGAATATAAACAAAGCTGGTCTAAGTTTTATATGTGTGTGTTTATGATTCTTTTACTTTTCAATTAAAAGAAAGTATTCTTCGGTGATTAGAAACGGGAGAAAGCAATCTTAATAAAGGTATTTGTTTCTGCTTTTGTTCTTTTCCTTCTTATGAAATACTTTTCTCTGTTGAGCATTGTCTTGATAAATATCCAACACTCAATAGCAGAATAAGATAGTAGTTGTGCAAGGTTGATAACCTTGTTACTATAGTTGATCTGAATATTTATTCTTCGCTTTATCTGTATGTTTCCCTCCTTCCTTGAAATTTCTAGGCAGGAAGTGGGGCCTATTTGGTTCAGCTTTTCTAGTTTTTAATTTTCGCCAAGGGCCGAAAAACTAAAAACTAAAACCTGAATCAAAACTAGAAAATGCAAAGCAAACATGCCAACATGTTGAGGTTTGATTTTAATTAATTGCTATGTCTGTGACACATTATTTAATAATGATCATGATTTTTGCTTTTATCTTTATTTTTCCAGGGTGTCAAAGAAGGTGATTGTCTTGTCGGCTTCAAAGAAGAACATGCATTCATGAGAGAATTGATTTTTATTTTTGCTCATAGATTTATGAGTTATGTACTCGAGAAAATTAATCTTGGACATGCATCAAATATTTACTTTTTACAAAGCATAAAAAATGAAGTAAAAATTCATTGACAATAACTCAGAATAAGCTTTATGTGAATCAAGTCTTACATGACAATCACTTAGTCTCATCAATCAATAAAAATTCATATTACTTAACCAAGCTTTAGACAAGCTGCATTCTCATTTCTAGAAAAAATCACAAGTAAAATCTCCCAAGGCGACCCAAGGTCCGTTGGCGGTGGACTTCACATTACGCAAATACTGCCAAAGAAATTCTCTATTCGATGGAATAGGGCTAGCATAAACTCCAGAAAACATCCATGTATCAGTCCCACTAGCAATGTGAAGAGTGATTGCTTGACTGCACTTAGAATGAAGGCTATACTTCAGTCTAGGATCCGCAGATAGCATCCATATACCCCTGGCACGGCCTGTCGCCTCGACAGCCTCCACCAGCGTATAATCAAGGCGCTGCCAAAACAACTATACTAGCCGTCTGCGCTAGCCGTCTTCGAAGAAAGTGTCTCGGCCTGAAATACGAAAGAATTTTGGGCCGGGCCCTTTTCCTTCTGTTGAACTGGATTTACTTTAGTCTTGCCGTTTTCTTGCCGTGTTTAGTTTGAGCATGTTGCACAGGCTGCCCCCCATACACTCCATGCGCACGCTTATTGCCCTGGTGGGTCCCTTTTCCCGTGGAAACCGACTTGGTCTGGCAGCTTTTTTTCGTATTCGGTTTCCTTTTCCTTTTCCTTTCCACCGTTACCCACCCTTTTCCCGTGAAAACCGAGTTGGCATGCTCTTTTTCCCTGAATTTTCCTTTTTTTTTTTCCTGTAAAACTTAATGACGAGTATTGTCAATAAAGATTATCTGAGGAGAAGGATCAAGTGTATTAAAATTATTTCAAAGGATTTAATAAAGAATTATTATGAAGAAGGATCAAATAATTTCAAATAGTAGACAATAATATTCTTAAGGGTACCAACGTTATTTACACTATTAGTCATTCAATAGTAGCAAATTACCATTCTGTAGAAAATAAGTAGCCAGTGACAAACTTTTCTCTAATTTCTATAGTTGACTTTAATTCAAAGTAATAAAGCAACCATTTTCAAGCCTAACTTTTTTATGATTCATAATAATAATTTTGTAATAAAATATTAATTATATTAGAAAATATTAAATTATATGATAATTGATCATTTAATGATTCTAGTACATTTAGCACTTTTAAATAAAAAATATTATTTCAAAACTTAAAGAGTGATTACGTTTTTTGAGACACTCATTTTATTACTATTAGATGTTATAATGATCTCCAATTTTTTTATTGAGCAATGATATGTGAACGCACTCCCAGGGACGCACACACGACTCATAGCAGCCATCCACCACTCATAAACATTTACATTTGTTTTTGAATTCTTTTAAATTATTTCCTATCAAATCCGACGACTATGAGAGAGTGCGTCGCGACACACTATATGTACAAAGAGTATTTTCCTTTTTTATTAATCCATCACATGTAATGATAATATAATGAATATTTGAAGGGACACCCACTATTTACTTTTTAGAAATTGAAATATCACTTATCTTTTAAATAACATTTATTAATAGTGTGATGACCGAAAAAAAAAAAAAATTATTTGAGTGAGGACCGCCATACACCTTAAGTGGTATAGACCACCATAGTTTTCTCTCTTTTCTTTTATTCTCTCTTCCTCTTCCCTTCCCTCATTCTCTCCCGTAACACTCTCCCTCTCTTCTTCTTCTTCACATTTCTTTCCTTCCCTCTCACTTTCTTCCATTCTTCTTCCTCCTCTTTGCTTTGTTCTTCAACAAATATCATCACCACTTCCATCAACATTATCTCCTCTTCCTTCCCCACACCATAACCGCCCCCTCTCTCTCTCCCTCTCCTCAAATCCACTTTCTCTCTCTAACTCCATTAGAGAGAGCTTGAGGCTTGGAAGGTGTTGAAGTGAATTTATTCATCAATTTTGCTCTTCAAGGGGTAAATATGCTTCTAAACTTCTCTATTTTAATTGTTGAAGTTTCTAAAATTTTTAGAGATATTGTTAGGTTTCCTAAACCCTTGAATTTGGGGTTTTTAGTGAATTAGCGTAAATTGATGTTAATTGATAGTGTAGTTAGCTCACAAATATTCATATTGTCTTATTCCTAGAGCGATAGAGCAATCGGACAACAACACTTACGTTGGTGACATTAAAGGCGTTGATCTTCGGTTCTTTGAACCAGTATTTGTGAGTAGATAGTGTATCTGTAGGTTACTTTATGCATGATAAACAATATAAAATTATATGAAGAGCTGAAAGTATATTGACATAGAAGAAAATAATTATTTAGTGAAAATGAGGCTTTATGTTTAAAATGAAAAATCTGTATTTGGATGCCATAACATGATTATTATGCTTATTTAAGTACTTTTAGTTGAATTGCAACAAATTTTATATTTTTAGAGCATATTATGTTAATTACTAAAATTGAGTTATTTTATGTCTATTATGCATATTATACATGAGGATGGTTTTTATGTTGTAAAATATCGTAGAAGTGGAATATGCATGATTTAGAGTAATTTGGGGAAATTCCATAGTTAGAACCTGTAGTTAACGGCAGGGACGTTAGCCTCGGTGCACCGTGAGAAATCCCAGTTAGCAGGAGTGGTGCTAACCCACACATAGTGTGCAGCTATGTCCGACTTGTATATGGCTACGGGCCAACTCCAGTTAGCAGGTGAGGTGCTAACCCGCACATGACTTTTGTCGTGTCTGGACTTGTATGGCTACGGGCCAACTCCAGTTAGCAGGTGTGGTGCTAACCCACACATGACCTTGAGTCATGTCCGACTTGTTATTGTTCTACTTAGGATAATCTCCCCATTATACTTGGAATTATGTGATTATATAAAGTTATGTTTTCAAGATATCTCATGTTATAGCTATATATATATGTTTTATGAGTATATGTACATTATTATGTTTATATTGTTTTAAGATTGTATTTAGTAAACTACGGATATCCTATCTCTCGCTGAGTTGCAAAACTCACCTCAAGTTATTATCCATTTTTTTCGTGATACAGTCTTTGGTCTTTGGTTCTAGTTCTATTCCTCCGGCTTAGCCATAAGTGCATTTCAAGTTGGTGAGCCTTCTTGAGAAGGCCTTTATGTTAGAGCTTTATGTTGTCTAGTTTATTAGTTGCTCCATATGTCACAGTGTGGTTCTCGGACTTGTATTATGATATGATTGAGAATTTATGACTTAGCCATATAGATTATGTTATGTAAATGATTTGTAAACTTAAATTGATATTATGTTTTGAACTATGTTAAATGTTGTTATATACTGGAAGGGCGCATTCTGAGAATGCTTGATGCCCATTTGCTGGAATTTTAATTGAAAATGTTGCAGGTTATATTGTATTTGGGGAATGTCCGAAAAACAGAGGGGACTCTGTCCGTTTTTCTATAAAATATTGTGTGTTAAGGCTGGCTAGAGAAAATGTTCTTTATGCGCCGGTCATGGCCTAGGTTGGGTCATGACAAAGTTGGTATCAGAGCTTTAGGTTTCCCTGTGTATTATGGAGCAAGTGTCCTTTAGTAGAGTCTTGATTGTGTAAATGGTTGCCGGCCCATTTTCACAAAGCGTGACCCTACAAGAGGCCTTTAGGAATGTCTTCTTGAGTATTGTCTTGAGTTGTCTGGTCTTATGTATTCTCTTTTCAAACTTTACATGTATCTGATCCTTAGTTCAACTATTCAGGTACAATGCCTCCTAAAAAACGCCAACGCAATGTAAGGCTAGTAGATTATGATACCTATGGTGCGGAATCTAACCAAGCTCCTTCTCTTCCACCTAGACAGAGAGGGCAAGGCCAGGCTGGAGGCCGTAGAGGTCAAGGCCGGGGTGCTGGACGAATTGGTAGTGGCTGGGGTGCAAGTCGCAGAAGGACTACCAGACTCAACCCGAACTAACTCCGAACTAACTTGAACCCGAACCCGAATCCGAGCAGGTGATGCAAAGCAGCCCACAAGGGCAACCGATTGATCTTGATGCAAGAATGTTGGGTATGCAACAATCCATTGACAATTTGGTGGCAGCCTTAACCCAACAGGCAAGGGATAGGGCTCAACCACAAGCTGAACTCCGCCTTGTCACTCAAAGAAATGCCCAGCCTTTTGGACATGAGCAAGTGACTATTGAAGCATATCTCCGGCTAAACCCACCTACTTTCATAGGGGACTCTATAGATGAAGATTCGCAGGAGTTTTTGGATAGATCAAAAAGAGCCCTTAGGGTCCTTAGATGTGAAGGTACCAGAGCAGTGGATTTTGTATCATATAATCTTCAAGGTACCGCAGCACACTGGTATGAATCTTTGTTAGAAGAATGTACAATTGATAGGAGACCGCCCCCAGTATGGGAAGAATTTTCTCAAGCCTTTAAGGATAGATTCTTTCCAGACAATAGAAAAGAGAGACTTGCTAGTGAATTTGAGAATTTGAAACAAACTACGGGAATGTCAGTAACAGAATATTCTGCCAAGTTCACTAGACTGTCTAGATTTGCACCACATTTAATTGTGAATGAAGTAATGAAAGTACAGAGATTCATCAAAGGGTTGAGAGAACCACTATGCACTAACTTGCTTCCTGAAGTAGGAAGGATGTCTTTTCCTAAAGTGGTAGATGTCGCATGTGCTATGGAGACTACAAGAGAAGAAAATAGAGCTACAAGGGAAATGATTAAGAAACCTAAGGTAAAAGGAACTTTCTTTGGAGGTTCTAGCTCAGGAGGAGGCTACACGACTCCAAGGCAACATCAGAGCACTCGGTAGGGCCACCTCCTATGGGCCTACTCCTGTGAGTGCATCGGGCTCCGTGAGCTTATTCGGTTAGCCAGACTCAAGGGAATATGTAGGGATCCGGGCAATCAGGCCCTATGAGGCCACTATGCAGAACATGCGGGAAGCATCATTTTGGAGTTTGTCATGAGAACAGAAGGGCATGCTATGGGTGTGGACAAATAGGCCACTTCTTGAGAGATTGCCCACGCTCAAAGGAATTCCAAAGTCAGAATTCAACTTATCAGGCTGTGCCAACATCATCTCATTCAGCCCATTCTCAAGAGAGTTTCTTTGGTCCGGGTGGTAGAGCAACAGGTGGTAGAGGCCCACATGGCCGAGGGATAGGTCAAAGAGGCAGAGGTCAGGCACGTGTATTTGCTATGACACGACAGGATGCTCAGGCATCTAATGCAGTGGTTATAGGTATACTCAAAGTTTGCTCTTTTGATGCACATGTTTTAATTGATTCAGGTTCTACACATTCATATGTATCTCCGTATTTTGCATTTCACTTTGGTGAACAACCTGGGTTGTTGGAAAATCCATTTTGGGTTAGTACTCCAACGGGTGAATTTTTGTGGATCCAATTGGCATTCCTATCTTGTGTCGTTAGTGTGAATGGTGTAGATACCTTAGCTGATCTGAAACTACTGGAGATGGTTGATTTTGATGTCATTCTAGGCATGGATTGGTTATCTCCTTATCATGCCAATGTCGATTGTTATTCCAAGGTAGTGAGGTTTAATATTCCAGATGGTCCATATTTTGTGTTTAAAGGAAATAATTATCTTACTCCAGCTGCATTGATCTCATCCATGAGTGCTTTACACTTGATGAATAAAGGCAATCAAGCATTCCTTGCGGTGGTTAAGGATGTTGAGGTCAAGTGCCTAACATTGATCAAATCTCGTGGGTCGAGAGTTCCCGCATGTATTTCCGATGAATTACCAGGATTGCCTCCTGAAAGAGAGATAGAATTTAGTATAGACTTGGTTCCAGAAGTTCAACCCGTATCCATTCCTCCTTACCGTTTGGCCCTTGCAGAATTAAAGGAGTTAAAAGATCAATTACAAGATATGTTAGAGAAAGGTTTCATCCGTCCGAGCACATCCCCGTGGGGAGCTCTGGTACTTTTCGTGAAGAAGAAAGATGGTTCAATGCGACTATGTGTGGACTATCGGCAACTCAATAAACTCACTGTATGCGTAATAAGTACCCATTACCACGAATTGATGATTTGTTCGATCAACTTCAAGGAGCTTCTTATTTTTCTAAAATTGATCTCCGCTCGGGTATCATCAATTGAGAGTCAAAGATGAGGATATTCCTAAGACAGCCTTTCGTACCCGCTATGGGCATTATGAATTTTTGGTGATGTCCTTCGAGTTGACGAATGCTCCAGCTGCTTTCATGGACTTGATGAACCGTGTTTAAACTCCTTCCCTGGATCACTTTGTGATTGTCTTTATCGATGATATCTTGGTATATTCCAAGGGTATGGAAGAGCATGAGTGCCATCTAAGAATTGTGCTACAAACTTTGAGGGATCACAAGCTTTATGCCAAGTTCTCTAAATGTGAATTTTGGCTTGATCAAGTGGCTTTTCTTGGTCACATCGTATCCAAGGATGGAATTATGTTGGATCCGAAAAGATTGAAGCTATCCAACGATGGCCACGACCTACTTGATTCTGAGATTCAAGTTTTCTAGGATTGGCGGTGTTACTACCGTCGGTTTGTTAAAGATTTCTCGAGAATTTCGTGCCATTGACTAAGTTGACTCAAAAGAATGTGAAGTTTCAATGGTCGATGCATGTGAGGAAAGCTTCCAAAACTCAAAGATCGCCTAACCTCAAAGACTGTGCTTGTCTTACCTTCTAGTTCGAGGTTTCTCACCATTGTGATGCTTCTCGAATAGGACTTGGTTGTGTTTTGATGCAACACGGCCGAGTCATTGCTTATGCTTCTCGGCAGCTTAAGAAGCATGAACAAAACTATCCCACTCATGATCTAGAGATGGCAGCAGTAATTTTTGCTTTGAAGATTTGGAGGAACTATCTTTATGGTGAAACATGTGAGATTTACACCGACCATAAAAGTCTAAAGTACATATTCCAACAAAAGGACTTAAATCTGAGGCAACGAAGGTGGATGGAGTTGCTTAAGGATTATGATTGCACTATCTTGTACCATCCTGGAAAAGCTAATGTTGTGGCAGATGCCTTGAGTAGGAAGTCTATGGGTAGTTTGGCTCATATTGCTCCTGTAAGGAGACCATTAGTGGATGAAGTTCATAAGCTTGAGGCGAATGGTATTCAGTTTGATATGGGGGAGTCTGGGATACTCTTGGCTCATATAAGAGCCCAGTCATCCCTCATGGAGCAAATTAAGAAGTTTCAGAACGAAGATCCTAGATTACTCAAGCTACAGGATGATGTTAGAAGTGGGGCAACCACTGAGTTTGTGATGGATCAAGAAGGAGTGCTTCGATTTGGAAATCGGTTGTGTGTACCCGATGTTAGAAATCTTAGAAAGACCATTTTGGAGGAAGCCCATAATTCTCGATACTCTATACATCCTGGCTCAGCTAAGATGTATCAGGATCTCATGCAATTATATTGGTGGGAAGGCATGAAAAGAGATATTGGTGATTTTGTGTCCCGTTGTTTGGTGTGTCAGCAAGTTAAAGCTGAACATCAAAGACCTACAGGATTGCTTCAACAGATAGAAATACCTGAATGGAAGTGGGAACGGATCACTATGGACTTTGTGACAGGGTTACCTCGAACCATAAAAGGGTTTGACTCTATATGGGTCATAGTGGACCGTATGACCAAATCAGCTCATTTTCTTCCAAAGGAAGACCACCTATCGGGCTCCTCAGTATGCTCAGTTGTATATTGATGAAATTGTCAAACTCCATGGAATTCCGATTTCCATTATATCTGATCGTGGGGCCCAATTTACGGCTCGATTCTGGAGAGCTTTTCAAGAAGCTTTAGGAACTCGACTTGATCTTAGTACAGCTTTTCATCCTCAAACGGATGGACAATCTGAAAGAACCATCCAGATTTTGGAGGATATGCTCCGATCATGTGTATTGGACTTTGGTGGAAATTGGAGTAGTTATCTACCTCTTATAGAGTTTTCATATAACAATAGCTATCAAGCCAGTATTCAGATGGCACCTTTTGAGGCCCTGTATGGGAGGCGTTGTAGATTTCCCATAGGTTGGTTTGAAGTTGGTGAACCAAAGATGCTAGGTCCTGACCTTGTACAAGAGTCTCTTGATAAGGTTCGTTTGATCCGAGAGTGACTCTTAACTGCTCAGAGTAGGCAGAAATCCTATGTAGATCATAGAAGGCGTGCCTTAGAGTTCTCTGTGGGAGAACATGTCTTTCTTCGAGTTTCCCCTATGAAAGGAGTTATAAGATTTGGCAAGCGAGGAAAGCTCAACCTCGTTTCATCGGCCCTTTGAAGTTTTGGATAGGGTTGGAGCGGAGGCATACCATCTAGCATTACCCCTCAATTATCCCCGGTTCATCCAAAGGTTTCATGTCTCTATGCTTCGAAAGTATATTCCTGATTCGTCTCATGTAATCTCTCCTCAAGTGATCCAACTTGATGAGAAATTGTCCTATGAGGAGGAGCCAGTGGCTATTGTTGACCGCCAGGTGAAAAAGCTTAAATCTAAGGAGGTGGTGTCAGTGAAGGTGGTTTGGAATAACCATTCTAAAGAGGAAGCGACTTGGGAAGCGGAAGAGGCTATGCGGGTCAGATATCCGCATTTGTTTGATTCTTGAGATATGTGTTTTATTTTCGAATTATTGGAAATTCGGGGACCGAATTTCTTAAGGGGGGAAGATTGTGATGACCGAAAAAAAAAAAAATTATTTGAGTGAGGATCGCCATACACCTTAAGTGGTATAGACCACCATAGTTTTCTCTCTTTTCTTTTATTCTCTCTTCCTCTTCCCTTCCCTCATTCTCTCCCGTAACACTCTCCCTCTCTTCTTCTTCTTCACATTTCTTTCCTTCCTTCTCACTTTCTTCCATTCTTCTTCTTCCTCTTTGCTTTGTTCTTCAACAAATATCATCACCACTTCCATCAACATTATCTCCTCTTTCTTCCCCACACCATAACCGCCCCCTCTCTCTCTCCCTCTCCTCAAATCCACTTTCTCTCTCTAACTCCATTAGAGAGAGCTTGAGGCTTGGAAGGTGTTGAAGTGAATTTCTTCATCAATTTTGCTCTTCAAGGGGTAAATATGCTTCTAAACTTCTCTATTTTAATTGTTGAAGTTTCTAAAATTTTTAGAGATATTGTTAGGTTTCCTAAACCCTTGAATTTGGGGTTTTTAGTGAATTAGCGTAAATTGATGTTAATTGATAGTGTAGTTAGCTCACAAATATTCATATTGTCTTATTCCTAGAGCGATAGAGCAATCGGACAACAACACTTACGTTGATGACATTAAAGGCGTTGATCTTCGGTTCTTTGAACCAGTATTTGTGAGTAGATAGTGTATTCAGAGGTTACTTTATGCATGATAAACAATATAAAATTATATGAAGAGCTGAAAGTATATTGACATAGAAGAAAATAATTATTTAGTGAAAATGAGGCTTTATGTTTAAAATGAAAAATCTGTATTTGGATGCCATAACATGATTATTATGCTTATTTAAATACTTTTAGTTGAATTGCAACAAATTTTATATTTTTAGAGCATATTATGTTAATTACTAAAATTGAGTTATTTTATGTCTATTATGCATATTATACATGAGGATGGTTTTTATGTTGTAAAATATCGTAGAAGTGGAATATGCATGATTTAGAGTAATTTGGGGAAATTCCATAGTTAGAACCTCAGAGTTAACGGCAGTGACGTTAGCCTCTGCACCGTGAGAAATCCCGATTAGCGTGAGTGGTGCTAACCCACACATAGTCTGCAGCTATGTCCTGACTTGTATATGGCTACGGCCAACTCCGCTAGCGGTGAGGTGCTAACCCGCACATGACTTTTGTCGTGTCTCTGACTTGTATGGCTACAGCCAACCTCCAGTTAGCAGGTGTGGTGCTAACCCACACATGACCTTGAGTCATGTCTGGACTTGTTATTGTTCTACTTAGGATAATCTCCCCATTATACTTGGAATTATGTGATTATGTAAAGTTATGTTTTCAAGATATCTCATGTTATAGCTATATATATATGTTTTATGAGTATATGTACATTATTATGTTTATATTGTTTTAAGATTGTATTTAGTAAACTACGGATATCCTATCTCTCGCTGAGTTGCAAAACTCACTCTGTTATTATCCATTTTTTTCAGATACAGTCTTTGGCTTGGTTCTAGTTCTATTCCTCCTACCACCCATAAGTGCATTTCAAGTTGGTGAGCCTTCTTAAGAAGGCCTTTATGTTAGAGCTTTATGTTGTCTAGTTTATTAGTTGCTCCATATATCACAGCAGTGCTTCTGACTTGTATTATGATATGATTGAGAATTTATGACTTAGCCATATAGATTATGTTATGTAAATGATTTGTAAACTTAAATTGATATTATGTTTTGAACTACGTTAAATGTTGTTATATATATCGAAGGGCGATTCTCGAGAACGCTGACGCCCATTCTTTGGAATTTTAATTGAAAATGTTATGCTATATCAGATTTGGGAACGTCCAAAAACAGAGGAGACTCATCCGCTTTTTCTATAAAATATTGTGTGTTAAAGTGCCAGAAAAATGTTTCTACGCCTACCACGCCAGGTTGGGTCGTGACAAGTAGTCGGTGCTAGTACTATTTTTCTTCATAACAAACATTAAATGCTTATTTTAAGAAGAATTCATGTTTCGGCACCCTGGTTTGCTTTTCGCCATTTTTAAATTGTTGAAACTTCTCTCGCACCCCACTATCACTTGAGATTTACGACGAAGTTGCGCGTAAGTAGTGGTATGGTTATGGTGCTATTGCCCCACTTGGACAATAGGAAAAGATAACGTGATTTTGGATAAATAAATCTTTTTTCTAATCATTTTTTTTTTTTGGTCTTTTATCATCTTGCCTTTTACTACACCAACTTTATTTGGTACGTTGAATACTGACAAAACATGCCGTCTCGGACTTTAGTTTATTAGTACTTGGTAGGGTTTCTGAGACCCAACACTGCAGCAAAGATCCATTCTCACACTTAGCTTCTATCTCAGTTCTTATGGCTTTGCAACCTGTCTGTTCCTCTTCTTCCTTCAGCTATGGATATTCCTATGATGTGTTTCTTAGCTTTAGAGGCGCTGATACTCGCCATGGTTTCACGGGACATCTCTACAAAGCTCTATGTGACAAGGGAATCCACACTTTCATCGATGATGAGGATCTTCGGAGAGGAGAGGAAATCGCACCCTCACTCGCCAAGGCAGTTCAAGAGTCTAGGATTGCCATCCCAGTGTTCTCCACCAACTATGCTTCTTCTTCTTCTTGCTTGGATGAACTTGTCAAGATCATGGAGTGCTTTAAGGCAAATGGTCGGTTGGTTTTGCCTGTTTTCTACAAGGTGGATCCTTCTGATGTGCGATATCAAAATGGTAGTTATGAAAAATCAATGGCTAAGCATGAGGAGAGGTTCAAGGATGACACGGAGAAGGTGAAGAAATGGAGGGAGGCTCTGAGTCAAGTGGCTAATTTGTCCGGCTATCATTTCAAACAGGGGTTCCTTGTTATATTGTTTCTTTAATTGCTTTTTATTTGTCTAATATTACAAATTTGAAATGTAACAAGCAAGTATCAAAACATGATATATATATATATTTATTCTGTGTGTGTGTGTGTGCTGTGCATATGTTTGACCTCACATATTACCCTGTCTTGTTGGGCAGGGATGAATATGAACACAAGTTTATTGCGGAGATTGTGGGAGCTGTCTCGAAAAAGATTAAGCGTATTATTTTACCTGTTGCAGATTACCCAGTTGGAATGGAGTACCAAATGTCAAAAGTAATTCTCTTCTACATGTTGGGTCGAATGATGGAGTCCGCATGGTAGGAATCCATGGAATTGGAGGAATAGGAAAAACAACACTTGCTCTAGCTATATATAACTCGATTGCTGACCATTTTGAAGGTTCGTGTTTCCTTGAAAACGTGAGAGAAAATTCAAATAAAAATGGGTTGGTACATCTTCAAAATATTATTCTTTCTGAATTATTAGGAGAGAAGAAAATTGAGATAACAGGTGTTCAACAAGGAATTTCAACAATACAGCATAGGCTCCAAAAAAAGAAGGTGCTTTTGATTCTAGATGATGTCGACAAACAGAAGCAGTTACAGGCTATTGCTGGAAAACCTGATTGGTTTGGTCCTGGCAGCATAATCATCATTACAACTCGGGACAAACATTTGCTAGTAAGACATGGGGTTGAAAGAACATATGAGGTAGAGGGTTTAAATGTCTCAAAGGCTCTTGAATTACTTAGTTGGAAAGCTTTTAAGACCATCAATGTCAATGCAATTTACATGCTCGTGTTAAACCGTGCAGTAACTTATGCTTGTGGAAGTAATCGGTTCTAACTTGTTTGAAAAAAATGTAGAAGAATGGGAGTCTGCATTAAGTCAATATAAACGTATTCCCAATGATGAGATTCATGAGGTTCTTAAAGTAAGTTTTGATGCTTTAAAGGAAGATGAACAGAGTGTTTTCCTTGACATTGCTTGTTGCTTCAAAGGATATCAATTACTAGAGGTTGAAGATATACTTCATGCTCATCATGGTGGCTGGATGAAATATCATATTGGAGTGTTGGTTGAAAAATCTTTAGTAAAGATTCATTTTTCTGGTACAGTGACATTACATGACCTGATAGAGGATATGGGTAAAGAAATTGTCTGACGGGAGTCACCGAAAAAGCCTTGGAAGTGCAGTCGGTTATGATTCCATAAAGATATAGTTCAAGTTTTAGAAGACAATCAAGTAAGACTGATATGGGTGTTTTGTTCTTTATCGCTGTATTTGATTTATTTCTTTTGGCTCTGTTGTATGTTCATGAAAAGTCAACTATTCTTTGTTTTGCATCTCTTATTAGCCGTAATAATTCACTGTTGTTTTTTCCCATTACAATATATAATAATAATTTTTTTTTAAATAAGAGTGTTGAAATCCTTACTTATAAAATATATTGTGGTTGATTTATGTTTTTTTTGTTTCAATTGAAAGGGAACGGCTGAAACTGAAATCATATATCTTGATTTCCCTCTATCAAAAGTAAAATGGGATGGAAAGGCCTTCAAGACGATGAAAAATCTCAAAACACTTATTGTCAGAAATAGTCATTTTTTGAAAGGTCCTAAATATCTTCCGAATAGTTTAAGAGTACTAGAATGGTGGAGATATCCTTCAGAGAGTTTACCATATAATTTTGATCCAAATAATCTTTCCATATTCAAGTTACCCTACTATTGCGGCATGTCATTCAATTTGGTCTGCTCACTGAAGGCAAGTTCATTTTTCTGATATTTTATTTAAATAAATTAACTTTAATTGTTCATTTGATTGATGTTTCTTTCTTTTCCCCTTTTTTTTATAGCAGAAATTTGGGAAGCTGAAAGTTTTGAATTTTGACTTCAACAAATATTTAATAGAGATACCTGACGTATCTGGTGTTCCAAATTTAGAAAAATTATCGTTTCAATATTGTGGAAATTTGACTTCAATTCACAATTCAGTTGGTTTCCTGGATAAACTGAAAATCTTGAGTGCTTACTCTTGTCACAAGCTTAGGTGTTTTCCACCCATCAAGTTGCCCTCTCTTGAAACACTCAATCTTTCAAATTGCAAAAGTCTTGAAAATTTTCCAGAAATACTGGGAAAGATGTAAAACATAGTACAACTTCATTTGCAGCACACCTGCATAAAAGAATTGCCATTTTCATTTCGAAATCTTACTCGGTTGCGATATTTTACTCTCTCTTGAGACATGACTAAGACTATTGCTTCCGATTGGGACGGGTTACTAATATCAAAAGAGGATGAGGGTAACGAAACAGTGAGCTCAATTGTGTCTTCAAACGTGGAACACCTTTGTCTCTCATTGTGCCACGTGTCAGATGTTTTTTTCCCAATGGGTCTTGCATTGTTTGCTAATGTGAAAGAATTAGACCTATCAGGCAATAATTTCACAATTATTCCAGCATGCATCAAGGAATGTCGCTTTCTAAGGAAGCTTGTAGTTGATTATTGCTAGTCTTCACGAAATGAGAGGGATTCCACCAAACTTGGAACATTTCTCAGCAATAAACTGCGATTCTTGGACTTCCTCGTGCACAAGCATGTTATTGAATCAGGTTTTTATTTTTATTTTTATTTTTCTGTAGACTTGATAATTGATATTCATGTTGGCTCAGAGTCTAATTAATGTTGATAAACATGTGAATTATGACTTACAGGAACTGCATGAGGCTGGAAACACCAAGTTCATTTTGCAGCAGGGAAGGATCAATTTCATTCTGGTTTCGTAACAAGTTCCCTGCCATAGCTCTTTGTCTTGCCTTTGGAGACCAACTTCCAATCAAGCCCATTGTGATCATAAATGGCGATGGACATTTCCTTGACTTGGAACATGATCTAGAATTATTCAGATTGGAACATTTACTTCTTTTTGATCAGCAGAAGATAAAGTTCAAAGACTGTCTGGATGAAGCAGTTTTAGAAAATGAATGGAACCATGTTGAGGTTTCATATGAGGCAATTGGCTTCCCTTGTTCCAACTACAATGCAAAATTAAAAGGAATCGGAATCCATGTATTCAAGCAAAAAAGTAACATGGAGGATATTCGATTCACTGATCCTCATAAAAGGAGAAAATTAGATGATGGTTTCAGCAGTGCAGAGTCATAAAGAAGCATAGATTCATGGACATGGGAGTTTCTGAAACACAATTTGTGCAGCACCACGATGTATGTATGGGTTCATTGTCATGCATCGGGTACTGGCTACATACTGGTTTTTGTTGCATCCTGCTTCAGCAATGCAGTGATTGGATGATAATGTGAATTAGGATCCAACTTCAATGGTATCAACACTGATAAGGGGCATGAGTCAGGACTAGTGTCTAAGGTAAATTCTCATGTTTGTTTTATCACTGCTACTATTTTTTACTGCCCCATTTATTTTGATCTTCTGCATAATTGAAGAAACAACAAGGGGCACCGGACTAGAGTGCTCGAAAAGAGGTGCATGGCTAATCTTTTTCTTGAAGAAAACATCATGACACTCAATTTGCTTGTTTCCGTAGTGACGAAAAATAAAAATTGATTGCATTGCAGAAAGTGTCAAATGACATTGTTTGATCCTTGTCAAAGTGTCACTTAATAGTGACAAATCACCACTTAACTAATAGTGGTTTAATAAATAATAACTAAGGGACTAAATTGATTCATGGTGGTAAATGTGAAGGACTAAATTGATTCACAGTTATAAATGTGAGGGACCAAATTGATTTGTTTTAAAAGTAAGGGACTAAAATGACTCATGTATAAAATGTTAGGGATTAAAGTGAGCATTAACTCTTTGTTAGTTGGTTCAGTAGTTTAGTTACAAGTCAGAAATTGTATATAAGACGACTCTAAGCTCTTATTCATTTCAGAACAAGAGTTTATTTCATCAATGCAAAAATTCTTTTCTCTTCTTTTAGCTCAAGTTCTCAGTCACGATAAATATAGTTTTCTACACATGCTACCTGCAAAACCAAACAACTAGTAAAACATTAACCAATAACCTGCCGCTAGGTTCACTCAGTTGTGTTTCACTCATAACCATTTAGTGTTCACACTCTTCTGTTGTATTGTTTTCCTCACTATGTTTCACCCGACTCCTCTCCGAAAGTCACTCCGCATCAACGCTTTCCTTACACGTCTTGCTGTACCAGTAGAACCTTCACCTGAAAATATAGAGGACTTTCGGAACAAACAAATCAAGTAATTATGGCAACGGATAATTATTTTTAGAACCAACATCCAGATTGTACAATTAAAAACCCACCACACAATTGGATCAAAAACCTTATACAACTCTTCTCTTGAGCTCACCTTGCCAACCTCAAATCTATTGTCCCCCACATATTCATGGTCAGCCTTCCTCACAAGATATCTCTAAGTGACTTCCTTCCACCGATTAAGCCAAAACTTAGGTATATTCAGAACTTCGCCCTTTTCAAATTTCTTTTTGTCAAAAATAACACTATTTCGACATCTCCACCAACACCGTATTGTCACAAAAAATCTTCTCCACCACTCTCTTTTTTCGAATTTTTTGAGCGGCATATCCATCCAGACTTCAAAAAATGCTTTCAGGTTAGGAGGTGTCACCCACTTTACATTCTCTTCCTGTAACAAGTTGCACCACAGGAAGTTTGCAAACTTACACTGCATGTGGTTCGTGAAGTAATTTTATGTTCCAGGAATATATTCCCAGGAATGAACTATTCCTATGTTTGGTTTGCGAGTCAAATTCCTAGGAATCTTATATAATATGTCCAGGAATGAATTATTCCTGTGTTTGCTTAATATAAATATTCCTGGGAATATTGTATATTTTTCCCAAAATACCCCTACAGATTTAAACTAAAAGTTCAATTTTTAATCATTTTAAACTCATAATTAAGTCTAATTCCCAAAATACCCCCATCAATTTAAACTAAACAATTAATTTTTAATCACATTAAAATCATAATTAAGTATAATTTCAAAAATACCCCTATCAATTTAAACTAAACAATTAATTTCTAATCACACTGAATTTATAATTAAGTATAATTTCCAAAATACTGCCATCAATTTAAACTAAATAATTAATTTTCAATCACATTAAACTCAATAAGTCTATAAATATGCACTTTCTAGTAAAATAAAATGAAATGTTTATATGCACTTTCTAGCAAAATAAAATAACAGATAATAAAGTCAAGTTACAACTAACAAGTTCACCAAGAAAAGAAAAAAATGGAAAACATGTTATCTAATAAACATATCATATTAGAATTCTAACCAAATTTCTATTTGAACTTCTTTAAATAAACTGAGGAAAGACAAGTGTTTATGTGGGTCCCCACTCCCTAGCTGCAAGTGATTAAGGAAAGGAGTGTCATACATGCGTGTAATGAAGCAGGATGGCTAATTGCCTTGTTCATATTGTTCTAGTTCAAATAAAATAAATAAATAAATCCCTGATTTCAACAAGGATAAGAATTTCTATAGACATTAAAATACAATGTCAAGCTACATATTCATTTTGATTGAGACAGTCTGAACCCTTTCCTTCTTAACATAGTAATGATACAAAATAGAGAGTAATGCTGAAGATGAGCTTTTCAATGTTGAACAAGCTGCTTTTAGATTGTTTCAGCTTGAACAATGTTGAACTCATATGAGGGATGGAGACACTTGATCCAAAGGTCATCATTGTTTCAGCTTCACATCCATTTCCACAGGAAAGACCTTCCCTCGGTGGTTGAAGATCATGAAGTCTAGATTGGCAGGTAAAGAAACAATCCTGCACCCAAGGAGACAAAAACTTGTGATTTAGATCCAAATTAAGTGAGATTGATCAGCAGCGTCAAACTCTCGATAACAAAGTTATGTCCCTCAACAAAGAGCATAGTACAACCAAAGGCAGAAATAAATTTTTTTTGCAAACATAAAATTGTTTTGACTAAGGATAAAATGATAAATATATGAAGTTTAAATAAAATTCAGAGAGACTAAAAGAAAGTTATAAAGAGATTCCTCTTTACATAGCATAGATATTCTAATTGGTCCTCACTGTTTTTATCTAATTTTATTTTATCTAAAACTTTGAGTAACACTTTTCTAGTACAAATAATGTCTAAGACACTCTTCAATTTCACCTCTCAATTACACTTTTTGATGAATAATCTCATTGTCAATAGTGAGCATACAAGTCAAATGCAGGTGGTTATCAAATACCAGCAGATTATGAATGAAGAATATGAGTATATGACAGAAGTAACTTAAATGGCTCATTGCAAATTAATGGACCCTTGCCAATAAAATGAATGCATATCAATGATTATTTAACCAGGTTCATTCATCAAGACCATCCCTACTAGAATCTCTATTCTTAACCATCAAGTTCATACAGCATGATAGGAAAACATGGGTTTGCTTGGTATATATTAGACGGGAAAAGTTGATTTTGAATACTCCTAATTTTAACTTCCCATCAATAATGCATGAGGTGAAAGTAAAACCTTTTTCATTCATCACAAGTCCATAAAATAAAAATAAGCTCTATTTCTATTTACGTATTGCTGAATAGCTTCAGCCCTCTCTATCAAGTATGGTCTAGGACGAGATTACCTATAATAAAACAGAATTGGTGTAAGCCTGTAAGGTACACCAAGCTTAAACTGAATAGCAAGAGCTATAACAAAACCTATTCCAAGGTAAGTTTCCTCAGTATATTCACCTCTCTTTACAACCCTCTTATCATTTAGACCTTCTCTATTTCCATATGTCAATAGCTTTCATTCCCATTGTCAAGGAATTATATCGCAGCAATGGTCTTAACTCTTAAATTGCGGGGTTACAATGGTGTTGCAATTACTGCTGCTTATTGCAGAAAATTGTGACCGTATCAAGTTGTGAGTTCGTTGATTTGATCATGTTACAATAACCACTACTACTAGGCTCAATCGAATAATTATTAACCAATTCTTTTATGACAGCAAAACGAAATTAACCAAAAACTTAAAAACTCAGCTTTCGAATCAAACTGATAAAGAGGGAGTCACCACCTGTTCTCTTCAGAGTCTGGGTGGATGGACAAGAACTTCCCTGGCACAGTCAATGCAGCCCACATACAAAGCACTAACCCAAGAGACAACTCAATCACCACCTGCATTCCCAAATACTCTTAGAAATACGCATAAACAACAACATGAATTCAATCTAAATCCCAAGTTTGCATAGCAGAAAAAAAAAAAAAGAGTGAACAACTAAAGAAGAACAATTTACATTGAATGGAGGCCTAGAAAACTCTTCCTCCGTAATCAGTTAAGAGAACATATCATCACCATAATCCAAAATAAAAATCAAACAACCATACACCTCAAAGCAAAAATCTAAAAAAAAAAAAAACATCTAATCACAGTGACTAACACAATAATCCTTCACAAAACAATACCCAAAAGAAAACACATGCACACACACAAGCAAAAAAAATGGAAAAGGAACGCACAAGATCTGCGTCACTCACGGTAAGCCACTTAAACGAGAATTCGTCGCGGTGAAGGCTTTCTCGAAGCTTCTATCGGAGTCGCACTTGAGCACCTCCGCTGCGGAGAAGGTGCTGAAGCTTCGGTGGCGGATCGGAGTCGAAAATGGAAAACAAAGATGAATGGAAGAAGCTGAAGATGGAGGAAGAGAAAAGGCCATGGAGCGAACCTGGTGCCTAGTGCGCAGCGGCCACTAACGGAGTTGTCGCCGGCGGAGGGCGGAGATGGTGGAGATGGCGGCGCAAAGAGGAGCTGCTCTGCTAGGGTTACGTTGATGCCAGATGGAGTGAGAGATCGATGAATGAGAGGGGCAAATTGTGGATTGAGTGGGTTTATGGAGGGGTATTTTTGTCTTTTTAAAATTTCAAACTGATTCCCTTCCCATGGGAATCCAACATTCCCATGGTGTAGCGTGGGAATAAAAAGGGGATTGTATTCATTCCTAGGAATGAAACATTCCAGGAAATAATTTTTTTAACCGTGAACTAAATACAGAAATCCTTTATTCCAGACCCTAGATCCCCAGGAATGTTGAAACATTCCGCAAACCAAACACTCCTAAAGAACAAATGAAACTGATCTTCAACACGTTTCTCACATGGAGCACATAGGGCATGATCCT